>JBAMAW010000484.1:0-43006 GCA_037043295.1 Amiota minor
GTGTGTGTGTGTGTGTGTGTGTGAGAGCCTTTTGTATAAAAATAACTTGTCAAATAAACAGAATTTTTCATTCAAAATTTGTGTTGCCTATGAAAAGGCATTAAAAATTATAAAAAATGAAGACAAAAGATTTTATTTTTGGCTTTCACTATTATCATATTTATCAGTTCATATAAAGTTCTTGTCTTCATACTCTTTCTTTCTATCTCTTTGCCAAATTGCTTATACAAGGCTACATTTTTTCTTTTGTTGTTTGTTTAAATTACTTAAAACTTTTCTATATATAAAAAAAATTCTTATTGTCTTGTGTTGTCTGTAGAGAAGAGAAATATTATAAAAGTCAATATAAGCTAAATTGAGGCTAAAACTGACATAATCAACAATATCCATAGAAGAACCGTGAAAGGGTGAAAGATGGCGAAAAATGTGATACATACTACAAGACATAAACAAAAAAAAGAAAAAAAAAAAAACAATGAAGGAAAAAACAAAAAAAAAAAAACAACACAATGTGTGCAAAATAATACAAAATAATAACAAGTTGGAGAGAAAATAAAAGGAGTGTAAAACTATAAAATAAGAATAGACAAGAACAAACAGAAAGACCCTGCTTTAGTTCGGTAGCTTAATGAGCTTTAGGACCCGGGCAAAGTGAGTCCCGGCCAAACTAGTGTAACAAGTCAGTGAAGCAAGCTAGGAAGCAAACAAACAAACAAACAAAGAAGTAAGAAAGGACCAAGCATAGAAGAAACAAGTAAGGAAGTATGTTAAGCTTGCTAAAAGCAACCAATACAAAAACAAATAAATTTACTCATTGGGATTTTTCGACTTGCTTCGCACTCTTTAAGCATCATTTACTCATTCATTCAGTTATTCATTCATTTATTCATTCATTCACTCCTCCTTTTCTTTACATACGTAAATGCTTTAAAAGTTTTTGTATGTGATCCTTAAACCAAATATGATATAAGACTATTGTATATTGTACATACATATATTTAGGAAAGGATAGTAAGGATATTACTGCTACTGCTAAGTATAATTTTGCTGTATCATTGCATGACAAGGCTTTAGATTTTGGCTTTCATGCGCTTGGCTTAACTAACTTGTGGGGACGCTCAAAGCTCTCTGCTTTGGATTTTATTAAAGAGCAGAGAAGAGAAGAAAAGAAAAGGAAGCAGGGTATGTGTACAAAGAATATATATATATGTATATAGAAGAATGCAAAGGACACTTTATAAATTGTGGCAAGCACCAGCAACAGCAACAGCAGCAGCAGCGTATTATTATTATGATGTAGCATCTTTTATGCTATAAGCATTTTTAAATGAAACACAACATAAAAGATACCGAAGAACCAAGAAGAAACATGATGAAAGCAAGTGAAGTGAAGAATTGAATGAAGGATGAAGAAGAATGAAGGGTTCAGGGTTTAAGCTTATTCTACTATGAACAACTACTACTACTACTTATAACTTACTACGACTACGACTACATATTGACACTTTAGTGCTTTTGTTTGTAGTCCAAAGCTGAATGAACTAACGAACGAATAAACGAACAAATGAAGGACACAAAAGGACGATAATGATAATGATGATGAAAAGAATGTGAGAATGTGCGAGTGTCTAAAGTGCCTTCCTTCACTGAATTAATTTTGCAAAAATTAATACGCTTAAAATCTAAAGTACAGTAAATATTTTTGCGACATGGGGGGACGGAGACTGTAAAAACGAGGTCAAACTACAATATAAACTTTTGCAACACTGAAAAGGAATTTTCAATATTTATGGCATAATAAATGTTGCAGAAATTTCTAATTGAGTAATTCAATTTGGGAAAAACCAACAACAACAACAACACAAAAGGCCATAACACAAAAATATTGTAATTTTCCTTCTTCTTCGCTGGAGCTTTTACTTTTGGGTTCTTTACAGAAAGTAGAGAGTTTCTTGCCACAACAACATTTACTTGCCCTAACTTTACTCCAACAACCACTTGGGTTTTGTTTTGCTGTTGCTGTTTCTGTTTTTCGGTGTGGTGTCGTCTTGTGTTCTGTTATTTTTCAAGTGAAATTTTTAGTGGCATCGAAATTGTTGGCAAAATCTTATTTGCAACTGCCAACTGCCAACTGGCAACTGGCTATTGCTTGGTTTGATTTGCTGGTCGAATTTTTAGTATTCACCATCAAAACTCATGATGACTCTTCAGAACGATGATGATGATGATGATGATGATGATGATGATGATGACTATAAAGTTGACGATGATGTTGATGACATTCATAATGAAAGTGAAGTGTCAAATGGTGAAATTTGATTATGACGTCATCGTAGTTAAGTTATGATAATCGAGTTTGAAATACTTCAAAGTTTTTGCCCTAAAATACTCTTAACTGTATTGGTATTTTAATTGTTCTAAAATTTTATGTTGAATGAATTTTCGGAAAGGGTTCAAAATTAACCCTGTTGAAGTATCTATGTGTGTGTGTGTGTGTGTTTGCGTTTGAGTTTTCTACTTAATTCGTATTTGGTAAATCTTTTTGTTGGCTTTTTCAAGTATTTTTAAAGTGTTGGGGCTTATGTTAATACCCTAAAAGTATGCAATAAAGTTTATTTTTCGTTTTATATTATTGTTAGTTAAATTTATTGAAAGTTTTTTTTTTTTTATGTATGTGTATTTTTGGTAATTTTAGGAAGTTTTAATAAAATTCCAATTGATGAAAACCCAAAAATGGGTTTCTAGTAGAATGAAATATGTTGGAATAATCAAAATTTATTATTTAAATAATTATTTAGCTTTATAATTGGAAAATCTAGATGGTGGCTATGGGATCTTTGTGGAAAATATCTTAAAAGAGATAGTAGCTTTTATAAAATAGATTGGCTGAATAGATTGGCATATTTAGTTTAAGTTAGTTTAGGTCAATAAATAATAAAAGCGATCAAAACAAACTATCGAACTTTATAAAATACTTTCGTAAAAGAAACATGTGAAAAGACATCGTCTTCGTAAGCAAGGACTTTTCCAGTTAGTTCACTTCATTTGAAAAATGGAAAACAACTCAAACAGCTCAGATGTCACAATACGAAACTGTCGAGATGGGCCCACCAAATTCAACAGCTTACAGAATTTACTTTAAAATAAATGTGGAAATTCTCTTTCTCCAATTCACGACAGTCTACTCTTTGCCAATGACGAAATACCTGTGGTGATTGAAGTGCCACGTTGGACCAATGTATTTGAATAGAGTTCTCACTTAAGATACCATTGAACCCTTTTAAATAAAATATGAAAGAGGGAATATTGCATTTTATCGTTTAATGCCTTCCCCATAAGGGTTACATCTGGGATTAAGATGTCTTATTACAAACTAGAAAGAATCCTGACCATATTGAACCATCAACTGTTTAGAAAGGTGTTCATTTAAGGTGAAATAGATTCGAAATTTATGGATCTGGATGTTAATAATCTCTTAGCGGATAAGGGAAATGATATTTCTGTTTTTGAATAACATTTTCCTGGCTTTTACCGTGTCAATGTTATGAATTCGTTCAAGATATCTGATGACAATCCAATTTGTTTAATGATGCTAAAAACGCTCAGCCGAGATATATAAATTCTAACCAGATCTAATCAAATGTCCAGCGTCTTGTGAAATGAAATGTTGTTGCTAAATTTCAGTTCTCTGGCTCAAAACCGAGTCGACCGAGTTCGACGCACACTTGGTATTTTATTATTGTGAGTTATTATAGGGACAATAGAAGACTATAGACTCTGTACAAATTTTAACTTTCTACCTATTACATGATATTAGCATATTAGATATTTAGTAAAATAATTTTAAGAAGTGACTCCTGAATGGACAAAGCTTATATTTTGCAAAGGTAGCCACGAAAAAAATTAATTTTTAAGCAGCTGATGATCAGGAATGGTGAATAGAACCCCAAAAACGTATCCAATTGTGAGAACTGCTGTAAGCCTATATTTGTTCTTCAATCCGATGGGTAAGTTCCAGTCGGGACACTACCATAAGGAACCATCGTTTGCGAGAAGTTGCGAAGTTTATTGGTATGTTGGTATATTTGGAAAAGTTTAGCTGGTTGCAGCGAATTGTAAAATACAAGCCTTTATGTTGCTAGGATAGCTAAAAATCTATCTTTTTGGTTATTTATTTCATCTTTAGATTCTTGTGAAGGATTCTGTTATGGATATATCAGGGTGAACCAGTAAGCAGAAACAGCAGAAGTGCCCCATAAGACTTTGTTATTAAGAATCAATTTGCTATTTAATTTTAGTGACCAGTGGAGTTTCCGAAATATGACAGTCCTCCTATCGTGAGCCCTTGTCAAGTAGCAGTGATTGATGGTTCCTTTTGGGAAGAAGATTGCCAAAGAATAGTGTGAATACAACATTTGTAGGTGTTTTTAATGGTTTATCAAGATGTTCTAGCGCTTCGATCATATAGCTAGATTATCCAGGAAACTTGGAAAAAGTTGCATAGCATGGAGAGAATAAATTTGAAGAGGCTAATATAGCTTTTTTCTTTATTATTCTATATTTAGATAAAAAATAATTGAGAAATCTTTCCCTTTATAACTTATAATTGATTACAAAATTATACGCAATTATCATCCTTTAAGGCTTCTTCTAATTTATTTTAATTGTTTCAATTATATTATTTACATAAATTTAATTACATTTTCTTTTTTTCTTCAATAAAAATACTTCAAGGCAATTGAAATGCAATAAATAAATCAATTGACACAAATACAATTTCATTATTGTATTTTATTGTATTTTTCTTCTCACATTTGAAAATATAGAACAAATATTGTATCTTTTTGCAATTCTCAATATCTAATGATGTATGAATTCCACATATTGTGACATATTTACACTTGTAATTAGCTTCTAGCATATTAAAATTATTGTACGTATATGTTTGATTGAAAGAGTGAATGCAGCCGTCTGGGTATTCATCATCATTATCATCATTATTATCATCATTATTATCATTTGTTTATGATTGGATTGAATTGTGTCTGTTATCTGTCGATTTTGTTATTTGCAATTGAATCGGTTGCTTTCGTGTGTCTGTCTGTCCAAATTGTAATATTTAATGTCATTTTATGCAAATTGAAATTATGTAAATGAAGTCATTCAAAAACAAGAACAGCAATAGCAACAATAATAACACATAATACAATATATATATATATTACCATTGCATATGAAGTACGAGTAGTATTTACTTGACGTAAAGCATGCAATAATAATTTCGCATGAAGAGAGAAATAAAACTTTTGTCGATAGATTTCATTGTTGATTTCACTTTATGATGAAGTTGCAGCATAGAAAAACGCATTGCATACACAAAAGGCGTTCGTTCATCATTGCTTGGAATCAGGCAAGAGTTAAAGCATACATAATGCAATCAACGCGCACGTTTGAATCGACAGCATAGCTAACAGAGTCAACGAGCTTGACTGAGACGCATTCACGCATTCATCATGCAATGCAACATTCACTCCGCTCAAGCAACAACACACTTACTCGTCGTCGTATGTTTACTTGTCTTTCTCTATTTGTTTGTGCCTTCTTTCTTTCTTTATTCATTCATTCATTCATCTATTCATGCATTCATTCATTTAGTATGGTTGTATATACATACGTACGTTCCTTCATCAGTTACTTCATTCATTTCAATGAAATTCGCTTTAAGCATTTTGCATATTTTTATATTTGTTTGTATGGTAAATTGTCTGTCTCCTGTCACTTCACTTAGACACAGTCGTCACGCAGTCTCTGAGTCTCTCTAGTACAGTTTTGTTACTCCATGCTACTCTGCCAGAGTGTCTGGTGATTCTTTTGTTCTTGGTTGATGCTGTACGCACGCACACATCACATCACATCACATCACAACACATCACATCGCATCACATAACATCATCGTGTAATCATATATTGCAACTTTTGCTCATTTGCATTTTAATAATAATAATAATCATAATACATAATAATGATAATAATAATCGCTGCGTGTGCGAATGGTGAGCAGCAGCATTTGTTGTGATGCATGATGCATAATACTACAAGCTGCCTGCTGCCTGCTGCCTACAATGGTATGCAGTTCATCAACACGTACAAACAGTTCGGTTGCAGTCTTTTGCATGCATATTATGAATGCCTTAGGTTGTTTGTATATAGAAATGTGTCTGTCTGTCTGTCTCTGTGTATGTATTTTTATTTGTTTAAACGCCATTCACACATGTGAAAACTAAGTAAAGGAAAAAAAAAAACAAAAACTGCATCATCACCGTCATCAAAATGCCTCATCATTATCAGTTGCAGTCTGCACACACACATTATGTACCACATACTCATACATACCCGTGTAGTAGATACATTCATGATGTGCTCATTAACATTTTCTTTCGATTTTATGTTCCTCGCAAGTTGCACGTTGCTCGTTGTATACTTTTCATTTGTTATTTGTGTGTTTGTGTCTTGTGTATGAATTCATTTTTTGTTTTCGCTTTTCTTCGCTTCGTCTTCTTAAGAATGCACTTAACATTATTTAAAAATCAAGGGGTATAGAGAACAATAACAACAAAACTATTTCACGTGCTACATTCGCGTTGATGGCAGAAATGGGTTAAAAAGCACGTGGAAAATCTTATTATGAAAAGAGAAATAAATTTGTCCTGTTTTTTCTTTTTTTTGTTTCTTGTTTCGCTGAAAAAGAATATAAGAGAAATCCACAAAAAGCTTTTAAAAGGTAAAACTATAAATGAAAAGTACAAAGGACTTGTGTTGGAAAAGATATGTTTCTTTTTCAATTTTACCCTAAAAGTAGGCAACACATTTTTGTATTTTCTATTTTTATAGAAATTAATGGTGAATAGTGAATAGTTTTATACTCTTTTCAAAAATAACAGGGTTCTTTCTTTATTTAATAGAAGAAGAGATTTTTGCAATAATGAGACATTTAGCCTAAGGAAGAGAAGCCTTTAAAAAAAAGCTTATTTGTTGAGATTTTCTCCATTTATAGAATATTTTATTAATGCACCAAAAAAAAAAAACTAGCAGATTGATGGCATTCAAAAGTTTAGTTTCATAAAAAATTTACATTCATTGGAGTCCTGAAAGATTTACAAATCTTGGCCTATATAAATTGAAGACGCTACTTTGCAAGTGTTATGGGACCAAGATTTATGTGAAACTCAAAAGAAGATCGCTGAAACCTTGAGAGTGACTCAACAAGAGATTTCAAACTGTCTCAATTGCCAGAAGCAAAGAAATCGAAACAAGAGACATCAAACGGTAATGGCAAAATCAAATGTGGACGAAAAGTGGATCCACTACGACAACTTAAAATGCAGAAAATCATGGGATATGCCTGCCCAGGCATCAACTTAAATGGTCAAACCGAATATTTAATGCACGAAGCTAATGCTGTGCATCTGTTGGGATCAGTTTGGAGTGATTTACTATGAGTTAATCCACCCAAACAAAACCATCACTAGGGAGCGTTACCAGCAATAGTTGGTACAATAGTGACAAGCATTCAACTTCAAATGCCCCCAATATGCCATATGATATGACAAAGTGATCTTTCAGCATGACAAAGCTGTGTCACCACATGTTGCAAAAGTCGACAAGGAAACTTTGGTGGCCGCGTGCCGTATTCACTAGATATTACTCCTTACGACTACCACTTGTGCCGGTGAATGACTTATAGATTTGGCCCAGTAGCACTTCAGTTTTTAAGAAGATTCGAAATTTGATTGATTTTTGGATGCATGTTCCTGTTGTGGAAATGTAAACTCTTTTTTGAGACTTTTCCGGTAGATTTTCCAAAAATTTATAATTATATTATTTGTTGGGGATATGGCAATACAAATACAGATTATGTGAAAATGTCAAGCCTCTACCTAGTGCGGTTCATGAGATACAGAAGACACTAAAACGTGACTATTTTTTTTTTTTCACTCAAATTTTTAGTATACATTTTTGGCCATCGCCGCTAAAGAAGTTTCACTTCAAAAATGATAACTTTGAATGTTTTAAGAGTTTACTTCTGAAGACCTAAACCTCATCTAACAATAAGCTGACAATTTTGTTTGCAGAAATGGTCAGGATTAGGAAAGTTTTTTAATAAAACGACAATAAATCACACAAAGATTACAACTAGAAAAGACAAGGATTTGTTGCATTCAACTTACGCTATATCACCGGAAGAGTATTGTAATTGTAGTGTAAAAAAGAGTGACACTTACCTAAAAAGAGAAGAAAGAGAAATAAATGTTTCATTAATAAAAATTTTAAAAACTTGGATTATAATAAATATTTAATTTAAATAAAATAAAAAATAATCATTAAAAATATTTCATATAAGAAATTCCATTGATTGCCAAACAAATTTTCAACTTTAAAACAAATAATTTCTCAGTCCAATAAATTTTTCTATATCATTTTTCTCAGATTCTGAGTCTCAATCAAGAACAGACATATAAAAATACCAAAGTAAAGTGATTTTAAATTGAAACTTAAAAATTAAATTAATCAACCAAAAACAGAAGTCTTCACTTTATTTTTATTTTCCTTTAAAGACATTGAAAAATCAGGAAACCACATGAAATGAAAGGAAAGAAAATGTACTTGTATGTATAGGATGGCATTCAGTCAACAGGAAGACAAGTACCACAGCGCAAACCTTTGACTTCCGTCATTACTACAAACTCATACGAAAATACTTTTCTGATACACAAACACATACACACACACACATATATATATATATGTAGTAGATACAAATACATACTTGTGTGTATCACACATGACTGTTACGCATTAAATCGATAACATGATTTTTCAACAACTGAGTTAAATTGTCAGTTTCATTACTTGGAGAATTTCTGTTTTTCCCTCTTTTCTTTTTGCAACTTTTTTGTTCTTTTTTTTTTTGTTTTTTGTTTTTTGTATTTTAAATTAAAGTAAGAGGCAAATCTTTCGCTACTCACTAATATCGTCCAAAAAAGAAAGAAATTCTTCTTTAAGAACTGCGAAAAAATGAAGTGCATGAAATGTTACGAAACCTCATCAGGACAAACCATTTTTCTTCTTGGCGCTTTTGTCGTTCTACCATTTTTTCATGCTCTTTTGCCTCTTTTACTACTTCTTCATCGACGTCATTCGTTAAATTTCTTACGTTTTGGTTTTTTTTTTTCTTGTGGTTTTTCTTCTTCATAAAGTGAAACTCAATTTTCATGCTCTCGAAAATACCAAAAAAAAAAAAAAAAACCCGAAGCAAAAGTAGAAGTATAAAATCGAAAACACTCGCGTTTGGTCCTCAGAGAGTTCACCAAACATTTAACTGATTGCCTGGGTGTATGGTATTTGTGTAAGTGTATAAGTAAATGTATGTGTGTGTGTGTGTGTGTGTGTTGAGCATTCATTTGACGCTTTCAAGTATTTGTTGCCTGATTTTTTGATTTGCTATACACCTGGGATTCCATTCCATTCTCATCCCTTCCCTCCACTCCACTCCACTCCACTCCACACCATATCCCATTCTTATCGTTAGCTCGTCTCGTTCTTCATCATCGCCATCGCCATCGTCATCATCATCATTACCAACTTCAACATCAACATCATCGTCATTGTACCCAACCAAATTATTCGACTTTGTTACGTTGTTCTGTTACTCTGGTTTCCTTTAGCTTTTTTTTTTTTTTTTATATTTTTGGTGTTGGCTTTCCCAATGTTCCTGTTTCTTACACCCATGGTGTCCCCCTACCCCTTCCATGTATTTGAGAGGGAAAAACTTGAGCTTATTTGTTAGCCAAAGAAAATAAATTGTCTGTGCGTGCAGTAATTGTAAATTATGTTTTCGTATTGAGTTCACTTTCTGTGTGTTGTGTCTTTGATTCTCTTTCTCACTGTTCCTTTAGTAAAATGTTATTGACACCATCAAAAGAACACAGAAAATAAAAAGAAAAATGATATGAATTTTTGATGAACAAAACAAAAAAAAAAAAAAAACCTGGAAAATTTGTATTATATAAACGGAGATTTTGTTCGACTTAATTTTTTTTTTTTTTTTGTATCTTTGTTTTGGCATTTGGCCATGATTTGCAGTTATTTGCAAGCCTAAAAGTATGCAACAATCTACGAATTTCGATTTGGCACACTTGAAATACTTCCATAATGTGTCGATTTACTCCAAAAACTAATGGCTTTTCGATAAGTGGTAAGCCAACAATATTGCATTGACACGCCAAAAAAAAAAAAAAAAAAAAGAAGAAAATGTGCCATGCCACACAAATCACTGAATTATGCAATGTGGGCAAAAAATAAGAGAAGAGAAGTGATGCAGGGAGAAGAGTCATCGATATTAGACACAAATAATAGTTGATTTTATGTTCGTTTCCGCGAAATAAAAAATTTATTTAGTTGTCAAGCATCTGAAACTCATTAAATCATTACAAATAGAAATTTATGGGCAAAAATGCCAAAAAGTATGCTAAATTTTTATTATGATGCCAAAGAGCTTGAAAATTTGATATATTGTATTACTAATTTTCCATTCATTTAAGAACCTAAAGATGATATATTAACCTAACCAAAGATCGATAATAATGATCTCGGTTATTTCTTAAGATGATGGAGATTTCATCTAGACTTCCCCATTCAGTTTGCATTCAGTTGAGTCTTATATTCTTTCTTTCCAAAATAAGTTTTACTGCAACTTAATCAAAATTCCTTATGCCTTAACTTAAAGATATCAGCATATCGTATGCCTGTTGATAAGCCTAACTGTTTATAACTTACACATTCATATAGACCAACAGATGCAGACATGACATTTGCATGCTTACTTAAACAAGGCTACAATACTACAATCTTTTCTCTTTCTCTCATTTCTTTTCCTACACACTTGTTTGCTTCTTTTTACCCGTATAACGCATCTATAGACGTGCTAAATTTCCTACCTTTTTTCCTTTTCATTCTCATGCTCAGGTGAAGTTTTTTTGCCTTCACTTTCATATCATTTTGTTTCCACTATTGCTGCTACTGCTGCCACTTCCGTTAGTCATGATGCCTTAAAGTAGGCAACACTGCATTTGTTGCAATCACATACATTGACAAACATAATAAGTGGGTGTGTGTGTGTGTATGTGTGTTGTTATGTGATGAGTTGAGTCGAGTCAAGTTGAGTTGAGTTGAGAGACGAGAAACTGGTAACTTTCATGTACAATACATTGATTGCTTGCACGTTAGCATTTTTTTATGGCAACATTTCATGATTTCTCGTACGTGTTTCTGGTTGAGAACATGCTCAGTCAG
Source organism: Amiota minor (assembly GCA_037043295.1). Lineage (NCBI taxonomy): Eukaryota > Metazoa > Arthropoda > Insecta > Diptera > Drosophilidae > Amiota > Amiota minor. Next base: position 11,353 of record JBAMAW010000484.1, read on the forward strand.
TTGAGGCCAGGCCAGGCTAGGCCAGCAAGCAAGTATTGAAGCCTTGAATATCTTGAATATGTGTACTCACATACAACATGGTTGCGTCAAGCATTCAAAGGCAACCAACACTAAGCCATCATTCGGCAACAACCATCATCATCAGGCTAGCTGACTTTCAGTAGTCGTCAGGCAGGCAAATTCAGTTCAGTTCAGTTCAGTTCAGTTCAGTTCAGTTTCTGTTGGTTTCACTAGTTTTTTCTCTCTTCAGACGTGCTGCATTCAATGTACGTGCAACGAAGGTAGGTTAAAAACTGGTGCTGATTCTTACGTGAGCCGCAAGAAATCGTAGCAAGTGGTTTACTTGATTTTTGTGCTGTTGCTAAGATATCCGTTCCAACCATTTTTCCTACTATTTTTGCACAATCAACTCTGCACTCAGTCTCAATCTAATGTATGCACGACTTGTGCATTTGTGTGTGTGTGTGTGTGTGTGTGTGTCAGAGTAAGTGTTTGTATGTATTTGATATTGACTGATGATGGTTTGGTTTTGGTATCGATAGCTCGTTTACATAGCTTTCGTTCATTCGTTTGATTGCATACTTTAGAGTAGGAACTATTGTACTTTCTTTTTTTTTCTTTTTTTTTGTTTTTTTATAGGCTTACTGACTTGTCTGACTGAGTGAGTAAATGATTTACTGATTTACTGACTGACTGACTGTCTGACTGAATGACTATCTAGCTTTGTAATAAATCAATGATGTTGTTACGATTTCATTCATCTACAAAACAAAACTAGTTCAAATTGTTCGCGTAACTCCTCAAAGTAGTCAGTGATTTATTGTCTTTAGTAGAATAAAATATTGATAATTTAATTGTGTTTTGTTTAAACTTTTCTTCTGAAAAATCTGCTTAAAGAATTTATTGTCTGCTTTTAGGCATTTCAATACTCAGTGTAGTATTTTTGTTTGTCTGCCATCAAATGTGGCGACAATTTGGTTTAAGCTCTTCGAATTTCATTTAATGATTGCCCTTTTTCATGATGCCACACCATCCATGTGTGTGTGTGTGTGTGTGTGTATGTGTGCAAATCCAGCTTAGCTTTTTTTTTTTTGCAATAAAATGAAGTGATTTCTTTTTATATATTTTTCTATAATGTAACACATTGAGGGGGGATTCATCATCATGAGCGGTTTGGGGCAGACGCGCTAAGCAGCGCATGTGTCGGATTATTGCGTTTGGTTTATTTAAATTCGTTTTTCTTACACATCCTTCGTTCGCATTATGTATTGTGTTGTATTTTGTTTTTTTCCATGTCGTTTCTTGTATATTTCCTTATTTGCTTGGAACTCTCTTTTATTCCCTTTTAGTTTTTTCTTTTCTTTTTTGGCAATCCAAAGAGAACATGAATAAGATGAGATGAGGAGGAAGGAAGTTGAATAAATTGACATTTGTCTTTATTTTTTTCTGTAGTTGATGTTCATGTTGTTGTTGTTGTTGTTGCTGTTGTTGTTGTTGGTGGTGGTGGTTGGAAAGTTGTCAGGAACCGGGTTTACCCAAAAGAAGAAGATCTTCTACTACTATTACACATACAACTCACTGTCAGTCAGTTTAAATGGGAGATCCTTCCTTTTTTTTTTTCTAAGAAGACAAATTAATGGTTTTCAACTTAAAAATAAATCAAAGCTTTGACAATCGTTGCAGATACTTTATACGACGAAGACAAAACGCTAAAATAAAGATACAACAAGTGAATAAAGGCATCCATAGAGTGAGAGATGTCTGAGAAGGAAAATCATATAAAGGGCAAAAGGAGCAAAAAGAAGATTTACAATTTGAAAATGTTATGTAATAAAAGTTCACAAAGTTTAAATGGAATGAATGCCTTGCTTAATGCAATGATTTTATTTTTACTTTTCATTTAGTTTGCCGAACTTTAAGATTCACAATTTACTTTCTTCTACATTTGATTTTCTTCAAAAAAGATATTTTATTAAAATTTCAAAGAAATTAAATGCAATTTTAAGCGAAAGAGATTTGATCAGCCATGAGTTGAGTTGTGCTCATTTTAATCCGATGTTCTTTGCATACGACCACCATTGTTATTTAATCTTTTTCGTTTATGTTATGAATCAAGGACGACAAGTTCGAACATACTCTCCCCTCTTTAGAAGACTTTGCTTCCTAGAGATTAACAGTGTTGCCGAATGCCCCATGGGGAAGTATTGACAAACTTTGAGTCCAGTTTGATATGAGAAGGATAACACCAAATAGTTTTGTTATCATTTGCTTGATGTTTTTGGTGCTAGTTTTTTTTTTTTTGTTTCAGAATGATAAGGCAATCAATCAGTCGGAAATGTATTATTATATATTATTATTTTTCATTCTTATTGATTTCAAATACATTTTTAATTAAAATGCATTACGGTTTAATGCTGTCGAATCAAAAGGATGGAAATATTGGCATAGAATGGGTAAGGGCGGCAGAAGATGGTGCCTCCTCAATTTGCACAAAAGCATCTAATCACTAATTGATTTCAAAACTCATTTGTTGGAAAGGTAATTTCTTTTAGAAGAAAATATATTGAGAATTTTAATTTCCCAGATGGTTGCCAGTTTATTGGATTGATTTTTTAAAGAATCCTCTTCCAAATACCATATCACTGGTACCTTATTATTGATTAGAGATGCCTTTACATCGAAAGCCATGCTTGAATTGCAGTTCACATCCTTCGGAATGAAAAGCAAGAAGAATGTTGTCCTAGTAATGGAGAACAGTGTTCCATCTTTTCTTAAGAAAAATGGGATGATGTAGACAGACATCATTAATTAAAGAACTAAGTTCAATCAGTGCCGAATAGGTTAAACTTGATGTTCGCCTCTTAATAAAGTTATTGTAATCTATGAATAAAACATTCGGGTGAGTGCTAGTAATCGCCGACGGTTTTAAGTTGTAATGCTTTCAAAATAGTCAAGCAAAACCGTAACATTTTGGCATTTTAGCATTACTGCCGAAGAATCTCTACAAGCCAAAATCCGACTTCATCAGCACCTACACAAACTGCAAACACCAACAAAAAACAACTTCCACCAATAACATTATTAAAACTGTTAATTAAACTAATCACTTTCTAAGCTTTTTTAAAACCATTTAAAGCAAAACAGGTTTATCTTTATTATATTGTATATATAAATGAATGTCGAAACCTGTATGAACGCTCATCAATTGAAAACGGCTGAACAAATTTTGATCATTTTGCTTTTGTTGTATTTATGGGGTCACCAAGATGGTTAGAACTTTAGTTGGACCCGATAGGTGGCGCTGTTGTCGAGATACAGGCACTTTTTTACCAAATTTTTAACATTGTTTTATCTAGCGCACGCTATACTAAACCGATTTTAATAATTTTTATTTTAAGTGACAAAATGGATGCAAATAAAAACAGTGGCATACTTATTTTTTTCAGTTTTTAACTTTTAATATAATGTTTTTAAGTGTTAAGTTTTTTGAAAACCACTGAAGACCAAGCACAAAATGTTTTGTAAATGTTTTCGTTTTTAATGCTTTGGTTTGTCGATAGGGGAAGTGGGACGGTGGCGGGGTAGACGTGTACCAAAAACCAAAATTTGTTCAGGCGATTTTGTTTCTCTTCTTTCGCGACTTTAAGTATTACAAACATATTTCGAATTACATGCATACGAAGTCGCGAGCACAGCTAGTTATTAATATTTATAGTTTATTGTGACATAAAGACAAATTTGAATCTTCGAAAATGTTAAAATTTAAATGCGAGCCAATTGGCATCATTTGCACTCGTTGTTTTTGGCTACTTGATTCATTTAACTTAAATACTAAAGAGATCCTGTTGAAAATGCAAATTTATACTTGCATTTACTGAAATGTTAATTTCAAATAAGGAAAAATTGAACAAAATCGCATTAATAAAAGTCTGAGATTTCAAAACCATCGAAGGAGATTTCTAGTACACAAAGAATTCTAATTAGATTGATATGGGGTTGAAAGAGATTTCTGGCACACTCCTGATTGTCTTGCATTGTCCAATTCACTGAAGCCTCCATTGACTACTAAAAATTCTAAACAATGCAAAAAATTTCAAAGGATTCATTTTTAATTAAAAATTGAAAATCTCTTATCAATATGAAACACCCAAAAATGCGTTTCTCTATAAAAGTGCTTTTCTTAAATCAATGAATCACAGTTTTTTTTTTAATAAAATTTGCTTATTTTGTTACTCATAACACTCTTGGAAAATACTATTGTCCTCACATAGACATACGAATACATTATTCAAATTATATGAAAAAATCATAGCGTCTTATGATTATGAAACACATTTTAGTATTTTTTTTCTTATGATTTTCTTTAAAAACCACTTTTTTTTTGATGACTTGAAATAAGTTTCATGTAACTTTGACTTGAATTCTGTGATAAGAAAATAGTTTCTTTATTTTACTTTACTTACAAAATGTAATCGAGATTTCTTTTGCTTTCATATTTTGCTGCTGTCACTTTTTGTTTTTATCTAATGGTCTTTCCAGTCAACTAGGCAGGCAGTCTAGCAGTATCGTATCTCCACTAACCCACTCCCAATATTAATATGCTCAACTGGGCATACTTGGCACAATTGACACAACATAAATAACCGTGAGGCTGTTATAATTTATAATCTTTACTGCTGCCATTCTGCCTGCTTGCTTGCTGCCTGCCATCAAATACAGAATTTTTGCTTTATCTAAAAAATTGTATGATATTTTGTAGGGTTTGCTTGTTTGTTTGTTTGTTTATATATTTTGTAGCCTACATATAGGCGTCGGCAGCAATTCCATATGGATTTCTTTTCAAAGTTTCTTTATTTTTATTTTTCTTTTATTTCGCTGCCATTACTTTGGTTGCAATATTTTTTATGTTGTTAGTTCTCTCTCCATCTCCATTTCTGTTTATAGTTTATGACATTATTTTTGCAGTTTGACAAAATGAGGTCAAAAGTTTATTGGCTAAGCTCAACTCAACTCAACTTCAACTCGACTCGACTCGAGTCAATGCAACTCAGCATAAGTTGGCGCGACTTGACTTTTTCAATATGTCGTCGTCGTCGTCCAACAACTGAGGGTGTTGTTGTTCTGACGGTTGGTTGAGCCTAAAAAATATATATTTGTTACGACATTTCAGTTTGATGTTGTAATGAAAAAAAAAAAACATGGGAATGCAACTTTTTGTTCATTTTTCATTGCATACTTTTTAGCTTTTTAGCAATAAACTATTGACAAAGTGCAGCACTTGGTTCATTCCCTCTGTCTGTCTGTCTGTCTGCCTATCTATGTTTCTGTCTGTGTCTATTATTTTATATTTTCTATTAAAAATATATTTTTATATATATATTTTCTTTTGTTCTAGTTTTCAATTGTATGAGTAAATTCTGAGCTCATTTTACATCGTAAATCATTGCATAGTTTTGGGGACTGACGTCTATTCTGTTCATATTCTTTGTTGTTTTTTGTTTAAAATATATATTTATTATAAAGTAAATTGTTTGAAAAATTGTTTAAAAATAAATAATTTATAGCCTTAAAGTCTTTTTAAATATTTTATTTTTACACAAAAACTAGAAGCCTTTAAAATTATGTTACAACACAACGGAACGGAATTCAATTAAAATATATAGAAACAAACAAAAAAACAAACAGCTAATTATATTTTTCAATGTTGTATGGAGGAACTAATAACATTTCACAAAAATAAATTATTTAAATAACCACCAACTATTTATGTACACATAGTGTAATAGTTGGAAGGGATTTGGCTAAAAATATGCTATGTTTTTTTTAGAACATTTCAAGGGAATGTTTTGTGTTGTAACATTGAAAATTGTTTAGAGCCAACTAAATTAAACAAAAATTTACTATAATGACAATTGCTGGTGTTGCTGGTGTTGCTGCTGTCAACTTCAATGTGCATAAATTTTAAGCCAAACATGGGAACAAACACACAGATACAAATACATATACAAAAGCACACATACAGATAGATAGTCATATCATATGTATATTAATATAATTTTTAAATATTTATATTTAGAAATATGCGTTGTAATTAAATCATATGCAGTGTGAGAATTTTGCTAGAAACTATTTTAATTATTTATAATAAATCGCTTAATATGTTTTTACATATTCGTGTAGACACAAACAAATGTGCTTTTTATCCCCGGAGACAAAACTAAACAAAATTACCACATAACATCATCTCCTTCTCCTAACTCTATTTATCTTCATACTTTTGTATGCCTGCTTATTAAGTTTAATTTCATTTCTTTTTTTCTTTTGGGGAATAGAAAGTTAAAGCTTATTAAAGGAAGGTAAGTTTATGTATTAAAGCCATCAACCACCTACACACACAGCACAAGCCCATCAACTCAACTCTAACCCTTTGATACTTTTGTATTAAGGGGTAAGGTTGCCATACTACTATACATACAATACAAAACCAATACAACCAATATACTCTAACATCCGGTAACCACAACTCATTCCTGTTACGCATAATAATTGCGCCTTTTATTTAAATCCAAACAGATTTTTCATGTCAAGTCAATGTCATCATCATGATTGTCTTCACATGGATTTTGAAACAGCATGTGACAGTTATTCATCATCAAGTCAAGACAATGAAATAGAATTCTTAAAGAAATCCAAGGTTATCAGGGTTAGTTAGTTTTGGACTGTAAACTAAGACATGTGTGGGTCTTTTCTAGAAAGAAGCTATCACATTTTCTTAAGGGAAAAAGATAATGAATGGAAAATGATGTGAGATACCAAGAAGATGCGTCCAGTGATTCCTTTAATTCAAACCTTATATAAATTTCTGTAAAGATTCAATAAAATTTTTTTAAAGATGATTTAAGATAAAAATTATGTAGTGCAAGAAGAGAGTGGCAAACTTTTCATTTAAGTTTAAATTTGTTGACTGATCAAGAAGAATATTTTGTTTTAGAAATTTCTGAAATTTTACTTGTTCTAAACAATTGAATTTTGTTAATGTTCTTAACTAAACTTACATCACAAATTCTGTAAAGCGCCTTTACACTTATGCCAAAAATTTGGATTAGTGTTATATAACACAGCTAAGTCAGACAGTGTTTCTATCTAAAAATGAATAGTGATAGAGTGTGTGTAGGCATGTAAAGGATAAGGAAATCATAAAGCTAAAACTCGCTTTTGCTCGTCTTTAATCTAATGCCAGTAATTACTGTCATTATGTCATTTGTTATTAGTGTTCAGAGTGAAATGTCTAATGCTTCTGCTACTCCTGCTGCTGTATACAATTAGGCATAGAAATGCCACATAAACTTATACGTATCTGGGCTGTGTATCCATGTGTGTGCTTGTATTTGTACTTAGTAAGTATATAAGCATATTTCATAGTTTTAAATGTAAATCTTATTTATCAATCACGTCGGCAAATGACAACACTTTGTGGCTGCGTGCGGCATTAGTTTAGCTTGTTTCCTTTCAATTTTATTTAATTAGAGAAGTCAACTGGATATAGAGAGATAAGGGGGAAAAGGATACGTATTCATTAAATGCAAATCATTTACAATAATTAACACAACTTAATGACATTTTCCTTAGGGGCAAATAGTAAGTGATTATATTCTAAGAAATGCAATTTTTGATATTCAATAGAAAAAATGATTCAACACAAATTTCATTTTTTTCAATTTAATGTTTCTTCTACTTTCAACTTTCGTTGAAATATTCAAGAGAATAGTTTTGTATATTCAAAATTCCATTCCGAGCCCACAAGGCTTCGAAAGAGTATCTATTGAAGGACTACTTCACAAGTTCATTTGGCTGCTTTCATAACTTCTAATCAAGAGCGATTCCGACTCTGGCATAAAGGGCTGATGTGCTGCAGAGCATCAGTTTTAGCAGCGCAAATGACCCAAGGGTATTTTACAGTGATATCATACATGGGTCGAACGATGATGCATGGTGTCAAAATCCGCTAATTGCACTTACACATTGAGGCACATCACTTGCCCAATTCTATTGTTTGACTCAAGAGTCATTTCCCGAAGTGAATCAATTTCATTTTCTTGGTCTGTTTGTGGAGAGTGGGAGAGTGTGGCTGCTATCAAAAAATGAGAAAACTGGACTGGACTTTAAATTATCACTTAATAACAAATTGATGATCTGTAACCAAGCAGTGGCCCCAGTTTCGCTATGTGGTATTCAAATATGGAAGAATGCTGTTTCTTATGTCATCAAAAAGTTATAATCCATGCAAAATAAGCACCCAAATTCCCTGGCACAACACATTTCGCCCTTGGTTGAAAAGATTTTAACCCAACGAGATCTTAAAATTCTTTAGATGTCATATAATATTATCTAAGTCCATGAAAATAATCTGATGATGATACAAATGTATAAAAAATATACAAAAAAACAAAAATTTGCAAGAGACACTCATGGGGTCTGCTGTCTGAAGAGAAAACTTAAAACTATGAAATAACCTTGGCTGCATACGAAACGTTTCAGGTTGCCGTTGTACGCGTCTGCCGTCAATAGTTGAATTAGTACTTTCAACTTTTCTCGCCGTTTTGAAAGCAAACCCAAAATGCAAAGACGAAATTGAAAGATAACCCCCCAAGTCAGTGACAAAGGCAATTTTGCTTCTTGGCATTGTGACTATCGACTACTTGGCAGAGTTTTGCTAATCAAGAAGCTGACGCACCTAACGAGTTTTGTGGCCTGTTTCCACATAAAACAAAAACATAATCAGTTTTCAGTACATTTGCGATAGAAATCAAAATAGAAACAGATGGAGGAAATAGTGCTACCATGTTGCATTAGTAACTAAACCAGAATTCACTGTATTTGAAACAGAACAGAAGAAACAGTACTTGATTTTTACTTCTTCCTGGTATCAGCGGCAATGTGACTCTCTAAAGTTAAAACAATGAAAATGCCAAAGTATGATAAATAATTTGAAACCCTCTAACATTTGTAAATATACATAAAACCGTCTTGTTAATAGCCTTGACTTTTGACTTTCGTGTAACTAACTCAACATAAATGTTCATATTCTTATTTGCTTATTACATCTCGTATATGCTAAAAACTGACTGGGAACAAAGAACTAGACCCAGATCCGGAACCCAGAATGCACACCCACTCTATAGACCATGGAAAAGAAAATGTTAATAAATGTTATGGCCAAGCTTAATGGTCATGTGTGAGTACCAAAAAGTATGCAATATGTTTCATCAAAAAAACTGCCGAAATATCTTAGCAAAGTAAAACTTGAAAACGTTTTTGTGACTTTCTTCATCTACAAGTATTTGTATGCGTGTGTGTGTATGTGTGTGTGTGTGTGTGTGTGTGGCAGACAGCAACATATTGTCGCACTCCATAAATTATGCGCATAAGCAACAACATTTCCATATGTGAGTATGAAAATATCCTTACAAAGAAACGAAAAATCAACCAACCAAGCATAACTATAACAATTGTAAAAAGTTTAAGAACAAGTTGAAGAAGCAAAAGAAATAAACATGAGAAGATGAAGTAAAGAATGAAATGCAGAGAAAGTCCTTGCTTATCATAGAGAAAATAGAGGACGTGGGTGGGTGGAGGCGTTAAAATTTTGGGAATGAAAGCAAGCAAGTGAGAGAAAGCAAAGATGTTTTGAAAAGGTTTAGGTAAGTAAGCAAGGCAAACACTTAAAGCAACGTTAAGCTTTCAAATAGAAATCCACACGTTTTTGGGTTTTCCCAACAAAAGGGAAAACTCAGAGATGATGAAAAATTTAATATTATTGCGCTTTGTACTCATATGAGTTTGGATATGTGTGGGTGGATGTGGCTATGCAAAGTCTAACCACAAAATATGGTTAGGAAAATTTACTCTTAAAGACAAAAGTATCTGCTAGCATAGGCAAGCAACTGACAATGAAGGACGAAAAGACTAAAGAAAAGTTACAATCAGTTTTGCTGAGCCCAAAGGTTCATTGACTGCCATAAATGACTTTAAAGTATTTTTGAATCATGTCAAATAATTTGTTTAAAAAACTAAAGTACAAAAAAGATAAAAATATATTTATATGTAAATTTTATTGAAGCTACATTTTGGGCGCCTCACATCTACTACTTAAAGTTCTAAGATCTAAAGTTATGATATTTAAATGCAAATTAAATACTTTTTCAAAACTTTTGTTCAAAGAAAGAAAAAGTAATACGATAGTTGCATGTTGTACAAAGTTGCCGCCTGCCTATCTGAGCATAAAATAGTATTGTAGTACAATATTTAGTAGTAGAAGCAGCAGCAGAGTAAGGAGTGAATGAATTGCTTTAAGGCTTTTGTCCAAAGTGCTCCAAAGTCCAAATAAAGTCTTTGTATACAACACATTTTTTTGGTTTTTTTTTTTTTTGGGCTCAGTATTTTTTTGTCCTTTCTGGGTTGCAGTTTATTTGTTTTTTGTATTTTTGAATTCCTTTAACTATGTGGAAAAAAATTCTGTTGCAAAGTTTTTCGCTTGGCCTTGTTCTGAGTAAAGCAAACAGAACCAAACCAAAAAAAAAAAACAACAACAAAAAAAAAAGGAGAGAGAACAGAAAAAGTTTAGGAAAATACTCCCTAGGGTTGCATACAAAACGGCAAAAAATGCGGCAACATTTACACATGTTTGAGATCCGCTTATTTTTTTTATTTTTTTTTATTTTGAACTGAGTTCTTGTTGCCAATTGGCATTTCAAGTGGTTGCTTGTGGACCAGGCAGGGGCATTGGCAGCGGTATGTGGAGCTTCTTCTTGTTTGTTGTTGGTAAACGTTTAGATAAAATAAAAAACAAACAAAATATTTATTTGTTGCATACAACAATTTTATACTATATGAAGAAGGCCTCCTCCGCCTCCTCCTGACATGTTAAAAATGAAAATAAAGTTTTTTAAACAAAAATAATTTTGTTTGTTCTGTTTCTTTTGTTGGCGGCGATGGCAGATAAAAGTGAGTGTCATCAGGGGAGCAACTTAACTAAAATTGCGTAACTGACATAACAAAAAAAAACTTTTAAATTTTATACTTTAATACTACTTTTTCTGTTTTACATATATTTCTCTTTTTTTTTTTGACAAAAAAGCATTAAATTTCAGGACAATTGACAAATTGAGTATGAAAATTTAATACAAATTTTATAGAATAAAACTGAATTTTGTTTCACATAAAAAATTTGAATAGCATTTCTCCATGTTTTATGAAAACTTTTAGCCTTTAAAGATTTAAGAACATAAATTATGGACTTGTGAAAACAACTGAGTATATGAAATAGTTTCATAGTTGCATTTCTACCCAATAAGTGGTAAAGGTAAAGTAAAGATATTCATTGACGATGACACATTGCACTTTGTAGGGTATCTGTCTGTTTGTCTGTCTCTCTGTCTGTCATTTCTTCTCTCATGTGGAAATCCCAAAACCATTTGTCTAATTGAAATAAACTTTCATTGCGCCGAAGGTGCAGAGTCGCGAGGAATTGCATTGCAATGCATTCACAAGTACAACAATGACATCAACTACAAAGGATGCATAACGGATTGTGATACAATAGCATAACAATCCAGATAGAATTTCTAAATAAATATAAGGAAATCGTCATAAAGCCATTTCCTTCATTTGGCATAAAGAATGTTAATGTTATTTCAGTTAAAGTTTTAAAGTTTATGAAAAAATAGAAATTTAACATTGAATTGAAGCAGAGATGTTCATCCAATTTTAAATAATCAATATTTTAACATAGTCTTGGTATATTTATTTTCTCTTGAATTAGTTTAAAATCCTTACAAGATTATTAGATATTCAAACTCTCCTAAATATATGCAGTGATTTGTGTTTATATTTTCAATTAAACAAATTGCTCATTTTGATATTTTGTTTATTTTTTAATTTATTTTCTTTCATGCCTCAATGATTTTAATCAAAAAAAAAATTAAAAAGGCAACCTCAAGCTTATCATCATCATCACATGCAATGCATTACCATTGCAAATAAACAATGGCATCTTTGCATGCCACACACATAATACGCCATGTATTAAGGACTATATATGGTATGTCTCAAGACGATGATGCCATTGTCGAGAACGGAAATATTTAGCAAAAAGCTAGACAAGTCGAAAGAAAATGGAGAGAGAGAGAGAGAGAGAAAGAAAGTAAGATGATGAGTTAAGAGCAAAGAGTATCTTATTTAAGTAATTATGCAATCTACTATTAGTATGTCGTACTTCTTCTACTATTTTCTTGCCATTAATATGTGACTTAGAACCAAACACATACGAACACATTGTTGCATCATCATCATCATCATCATCGCTGTGTTGCATACTTTTATTACATTTTTTTTTACCTTAATAGAAATCCCAAGTGGTTTTTTCCTACACTTGCGCAATTTTCAAGTTCATAATTATACATACTGATAAATACTAGTATAGAGATTGTGGTAGGCATAATATAAAGCGGTTGGAAAATGCATTTTCATCATCATCTTTAATTTATTTTATGCACAAGACATACACAGTAAGCAGTCAGTGAGTAAATGAGTGAGTGAGTAGAAAGTTGACTTCTGAGTTCTTGGCTTTCAACAAAAAAATAACTGAGCAGGAAGTAAGTGAGTTGAGTTGAGTTGAGTTAAGTTAACTTGGTGGTTGGATGGCAGATAAATGAGAATTGAGAGTTGGAAAGTGTAGTTTAGTGATTCCATTCATATGTGTACGACGAGATGTTTTCTGAAAATTTAGCTTTACATTTCCCTTGACGGAAGTCATCATACTTATGTTGTTTACATTTTTCTTTTCAATTTTGTGTTTTTACTCCCTCACTCCCTCAGCATCGTTCTTTCCTTTCTTTAAGCAGCAACAACGGCAACAGCAACAGTAGTAGCAGTCCAATGTAAGGTAAAGTAAATAAAAACTGAGGTAGAAAGTATAAAGGAATCATGTGGCTGCTGAAAGGCGGTAAATGTTGATGAAAAGAAAATCAACCTCAAGAAGAAGATTTTTCCTTTAAAAGTTACGTATACGTAATGACATGAGGCTATAGAGTGATTTCATTTTATACAATATTATTTTCTATTTCTTTTTTCTTATTTTCATTCATTCACTTGTTGTTTTGTTTTTTACTTGTTTTGCTTTCACACTCCGTCAGTTGAGCAACGGCATAAATAAAAATGGCGACAAAGCATGCTGCTGCTGGTGATGTTGCTGCTGCTGCTGTGTGTGTGTGTGTGTGTGTGAGTGTGCATACATGTGTTGAGCCTTTTCTCACTTCTCTTCTTTTATTTCCTTTCCTTTCCTTACTTTTCTCTATTTTTGTTTTTTAACCAAGCGACATTATTTTAATTAACATATTTATACATGCATATTATGACAATGAGAGAGCAGGCAGAGCAGTGCAGGGCAAGGCAAGGGTAGCAAGATAAGCAGCACAAAAGGCTGTTGCAATTTTAATTATACAAACACACACACACACACATATGCACTTGTTGGTATTTCCTGTTCCCGTATTGGTGTTGCTGGTGTGTTTTTTGTAAGAGAATCAAGAAAATATCATTTTGAAAAAATCTATTCAATGCCATGAAAAAAATTTAAATAGTTAAAATATTTTTCTTTACAGCATAGGTATATAACAAGGCATAACAAGGCCTAAAGGTATATAGAAAAATACCTTCTAAATAAACAGTTGCATTCTTTTAGGCATCCTAATGAAGTCTTCTCACAAACTTTAACTTAAGGAAAGGTTACACTTGAGACTTTGTCTGTCGCTAAGACAAGTTTTTTTGGGTAGGTTGAATAGCTAAAAGTTATTTTTACAAAGTTTTAACATTTTTTCAGCGTGAAAGCAACTCAGAAGTATGCAATATTTTTTTAGTTTTATCTTAAAAATTTTATACTTTACAAGTTTAGCTTAAAATAGTGCAAAAAGGAGCAAGTTAAAGCATTTTTCTTATGTCAGTTTGATATTTTGTATAGTTAAAATATACTCTGCACAGTTTAAGGGGCGGAATGTTTTTTTTTGATAATGTATCTATCGATGTACAAGGGTGACCAAATTAGGTGAACTCTTTTATTTACAAAAGAAAAAAAAAAAAAATAAAACTACAAAAAAAAAAAAAAACTTTTTAATTTTGGTTTAAGGAGATTTCATTATATCACTTTTTGAAGATGATACACGCAAATCCTCGCCCTAAGCTTGAATGGCATAATGTTTTTTTTTTTTTTTCGGATTTATCCATCATGTTTGCCAACGTTTCGTCCATTATGGCAGTTATTTTCATGAGGATGTTGGCCTTCAGATCGTCTAGGATCTTTGACTTTGTTAATATAAACCTTTGACTTCCAGCCGGTGTCAAGTCAGGCGAACGCGAAGGCCAGTCAAAACCTCTATTATTTGATATCAAACGACCAGGGAACAATTGCTTCAAAAAACCCACTCTGACATCACCAAAAAAATCGGTTATCATAACCCTATAATGATCCTGAATTACGGTTGTTGGATTTCTATTGTCGTATTTGGAAAAGAATACTCCAATGATTATATCCGCATAAATTCCTCAGCACACTGTCACTTTTGTATCATAAAGAGAAACGCATTCAATAATTTGAGGGATTTCAGTGGCATAGAAGCCCTTGAAACTCTTCACGTTAATTGTTTTTCTTCACGCACAATTAAAAAGTTATATTGAATGTATAGCTGAACGATTTCATCACAATCGACTGGTGTGTACAGCTGCATATTAATAATCTCCCAAGGCTGACGCTTCTAACAAGTGGATTCATTCTTCAATATGACGTTTGTTGTCAAAGTAATAGTGTTTCTTGATGGGTCCACCTAACATGGTCAAGCCTGTATCTATCCTTTTTTAAATTATTGTTGTCGTGAACCCAGACCTAATTATCAGACCCTTTACTTGACATTTAGACATACTTGCATAATAGAGTCGAGCAATGGGAAGCACGAATGTAACATCAAGAATGAAACACCAAAAATATACTACGCGGATGGAATTGTCAATTAAATTTACCACTCCAACTGACATGTACAAATCTGAATGCAAAAAACTATTAAAATATTATATAGAAAAGTAAAAATTAAAAAACTTTATGTATTTTTTTTTTTGAGTTAAACACAGATTAAAGTCATTTGTTGCAGGTTGACTAATGGATATGCGGAGAAGAAGGATGACAAAGGGCAGTCATATTCTATCTATATAAATACATAAAACTCAACGCACTAAATAAAATTAACATTGAAAACATGAATGAATCAAAATGGTGCAAGCATTATGAAGGCCAGACGACTGTTGTTCGAATATCTGGAACTGCAGTTGATAATGCAATAAAGAAAAAACAAAAAATATGAAAACATAAAGGAAAATACAAAGTCATATCCTCTCATCCAGATATCCAGTTCAGTTCAGTTCAGTTCAGCTCAGTCCAGTTGAGTTTAAATTCTCTTTCGTCCATTGGTTCCTCGTTCATTCATTGCAGAGTACTTAACAGGCATAAAATATAAATTACTACTATGCGCCATAATAAATTTTAGTTTATGTAAAAACGTAAAATTTATAACTGAATAAACGCAAGCAACCAGAGAAAGGGTAAAAGGATACAATGGCATATCAGACTCAAACACACACACACACACACACACACACACACACACACGCATGGCCATAAAGTATGGACAACTAAAAATATAAAGAAAAAAAAAATTGCGAAAAACCCATTATGAATAGAGGAGTTTTAGTAGAGAGTGCAAAAACCGTAGTATCATATCAAGAGGTAAGCGGCGGCATTTGCCTACATTACTATTTATCTAGTAGTAGAATGTCTAACTAAAATCTATGGCAAAGGCAAAACTATATTTTGTCTGTTGATAGTATAGATGATGGTAGGAGAGAGAGTATGAGAAATGGGAATAGAAATGGAAAAAAATGAATTTAGAGGCTACGCTGCTGCTGCAGCTTTTGAAAAACGCCAACCGTATGCTGCTGCTTAACAAGCCAATAGCCTTTACAAAAACTGGTAAAAAATAGGAAAATTGCAATAGAGGCTGGACTGACTGACTGACTGTTGGGTTGGGTTCGGTTCGGTTAGTTGTGTTGCTGTTTAGCTGGTCAAGTTGAGTTGAGATCCAGACAAAAGGGCGTTGCGCAAAGTATTGCCTGACCAAAAAGGCTGGTCGGGTCTAGTTTGGTTTGGTCTGGTCTGGTCGAGTTTAGTCGAGTATGTAGTTGAACTATGTTGTGTTGAGAGTTCAGTTCAGTTTCAGACTGACGTTCTGTTCTGTGAAGTCAATGACAGCAGAAATGGATAGCAAAAGTTTCTCTGTAGTGCTTGCCTAACCTCGAAACGATAAAAAAAAGTAGAAGTTTTACTATGAAAATAATGAAAGCGTAGACAGTATTTGCTTTCGCTAGGACGAAAGTATGAACAAACGAAGAAACACAAGTGGAAATATTCATTTGAATATAATACCAACGATAATGATGACGATGATGAAGATGACGTCGTCACCACCTTGGAATGTTGAAATCAACTGGGTGGGTCATTTCATTTCAAGTGCAATGTCTATGTAATAATAACATAACACAAAAGAAAAAATAGGAAAACCTAGCAAACCAACCAACCGACAGACATTGTTTATTAAAGGAGCAAACGTCGAGTGGTTGACTTGGTTGCTTGGGGTTGAACATTAAGTATATGACAACCTCATCATACACCATATACACTTTACTCTTTATTTAGACTGCAGTAATAATATGATTTCCATCATCATTAAATATTTAAAGTTATGCAGATTTCTCATTGAAAATTTGAATAAAAATTCATGAAAATTAAATTCATTTTTATATATATTTATTGAGCTTACAGAAATATTTCAATTGTGAATTGACTTCTGTTTTGGGTAAAGTCAATATACATACAGTATTTCAATATTGAGATCGAAATATTTGTTTGGGAGCTATACGTACAGTAATCCTAGGGTCTTCATATTTTCATGATGAGACATTTATATTTTAATAAGAATTTTTATTAAGAACATGAATACGATTTTTGGTTTGTATGAATCAATATGATTCAGCAATTCTAGGGTCTTGAAATTTAGATGATGGGGGAATATGGATCAGGCATTAATAGTGTCTAAATTTCAGTTCCACAATCCGAAAACCACAAAAATTTTTGTAATAAGAAGATGAATTGAATTAGATTTTGGGTTTTTATGGGAAGTAACCCTCCAAGAAGTCCGATTCGGCTGATTCCGACTGGAGAAAAGAATAATTTCAGCTAAAAAATTTAAGGACTAGTTTACATACATACATACAGATGGACGAATAAACGGACATGGCTTAATCAACTCGTCTAGTCGAACTGATGAAAAATATACCTGTATAGGCTCCCGATATCTGTTACAAACTTTAGGACAAACTTATAATACTATTAATTACGTGAAGAGTATAATTAAATTGTAAAAGTATTTAGCAAATGCTTGACTGATGGTTGGTTGATCGGTACCTTGGTAGTTAGAACTGCAATCATAGGCAATCAGGGACCTAGAAAACCTCTAAAAAAAAAAGAGTTAGAAGAATAAAAATAAGATAAGAAAAGATAAAACTCCGTAATGGAAGGAACTTTATGACGAGGAAATTAATAATTCCTGAACTGGCATCTCTGTAGTGACCATCTACATCTTCAATGCTGTCTATAGAGCCAGCCGTGCCCTTGATTCATAAGCGAAACTACAAATGCTGTAATCAACTCCTTTCATGGCACTCTACCCACAATATTCATTTTACAAGATCAAATATTTAAATTATATCTATCTACACCTAGGTACATAATATAAAAAAAATCGAAATTCCTGTCCTTACCGAAACGCAGAACTTATAAACTACTCAATGGATTTTGATACGATCTCCACTGTGATTGGAAAATTTTACACTGAAGGTTTATATGTACATACAACAAATTTTAATTAATTCTAATTAGTCTTTGTATATCGTTTACTTCAGAATGATGAAACCAATGAAGAAATAGAAATGAGGCTTTCTTCTGCAAGATCAAGGAGTTGTTTTTGTGAACAAAGAGAATACATGGTTGAACGTGAAGTTCGTCTTAGTCAAGATAGGGATAGTTATAGATCTCAGAGGCTAAGAGATTTGTCCAAGCATAGATGTGATCAAATAAGTTAAATTCTGCCATGAATTATGATTCTTCTAATGAATAATGAAATGATTTTATCATTTCCGTATGTAGAATATTGATTATATGCTTTGAAATGAAACGATGAATCTTTGGCTGAGTCTTTATTGCTTCTAAGAAAATTAATAATAGAAGATAGTTGTCCTTTCCTCATACTCTCTTCTTAAGGGTGATTACCATACATCAAAATCATATATGCGACGATATAACAATGTTTTTCAAATGACATATTTCAAGACCCCGCAGGTTCTATGGTTACATTCAAAATACTGGAACAAATACATCTTTTAGCAAAGACTTTGCTACTATATCGGTCCCAAAATATTAGTTTGGTATGATCTTAATAAGATTGCATTCCCATAATTTTGATAATACTCAATCAAATTCAGTCTGATTCTATGCCATTCTACTTCTTCTCTTGCCTTTCGCATTTGTGTTTCATTCAAAAGGTCACTAGTAAGTTCAACTGAAAAAAAGAGTTCATTACCAAAGGAATGACAATCAATTTTACTTGACATTATACCCCAGCCAAGATCAATTACTGCGAAGTGTTAAATCTTTTCCAAATTGAAATGAAATTTTAAAGTTAACCCACAATTTGACGAGTGCAAACGAAGGGATGATGATGATGTTGATATCTTTGAATATGTATGAGCATTAAAACTTATAATTTTTTCTTTTATTCAGACGAAAATAAAAAATAAACCTTTCATTATAAAAACATAAAAACAAAAACAATTTTACGGTTGCATACATTTTGGTGTCTGTAATAATATTTTGTTTTTCACCATGCAATGGAGTTTCTTTCAAAAGATTTTGGGTTTTATTTTACTGTTTCTCATATCTGTCGACGGTATGTTGAATACAAAAGTCAACAAATAATATTTTGCATACAAAATAAAAAATAAAAAAAATAAATTCAGTAGATAAATTAAATGAAAAAAATTCGGTAAAGTAAAGCGCAATATGGATTTTTGTTTGACAATGTCGAATGTTGACGTTCTCTGAGAATAACAATAAATTGTATATTTGTTAAAAATTCAGAGAGTTGAGTGGGAAAACTTCATTTGCATGGCTTAAATCAATAAATGTTGTTGAATTGTGGAATGTTGCACGTTGAAAAGTATGCAATGCATGCAATGGGAAAAGTTTCTATAAAATTTTTGATGCATAAACATAAATTTTAAAATGCATAAAATTATCATATTCATAATCATTATCAAATAAGTTTAAGTGAGTGCGGTTCTGTGTGGTATGGCATAGCTCACTTAACATGCGCATTAATATTGCTTGTGGTAATAAATGCATTGTTAAATGCCATAAAGTAGGCCACATCATGTGATTATCATCATCAGTTATACTTAGCAGCAGCAGCAACAGCAGCAGCAACAGAATGAGAATCATCATACAAATTGTATGTGTGTGTTTGTTATTTATGATTTTGTATATTTTAGCAAATAATTTAATAGATTATTTGGCACTTAATTATAAGCCATTGGTGAGAAATATTTATTGATGAGTTTTGATTTTCGTATTTGCCTAGAGACATTCAAAGCCTAAAAATTATTAAACCAATATAACAAATTTCTGATTTAATTTAAATTTTAAATTTTTCCTTTGCTTTTTTTGTCATTGATTTGACAGAAACAGATTCATTAAGAAAATCCAAAAATATACAATTTATACTGAAAGTAGACACAAGTGATACGAAAAACTAGCACAAACTGTAAGAAATTTGAATGAAGAACGCAGCTGTGGCAAGAAAAATAGAAAACACAATACAGCAAAATTGAGAGAAAAAAGTTGAACAAATTTTACAACAGAAAGAGCCGAAACCATAGCGAAACATTAAGGCAAAAGTGCAAACAAAGGAAAGTATGCATGGTAAGCAAAGAAAAAGACGCAAAAAGAAATGAAAAACAAAAACATATACATGCACACACTCACACACACACACACACATACATACACATTTCCTATAAGCAAACAAAACAGACGGCAGTGGCCATTCAGTGTGCTGCTATGCGTTTCTTTGTATGGCAGCCCAAAAGTTTGCTACACAAGGAAAACATAAATGCATGAAAATAAGAGAAAAAATAATAATGCGTACATTTGTTTTTATGTTTCTTTCTTTACTTTTTTCTTTCCATTTTTTTGTTTTTTTTTTTTTTTAGCTTGCGTTTTTTATATTGACATTACACAGTACAAACACATAACATACTCAGTCGTATGCGAACATCTGTTTACTATTGTTTCGGCTATTTGTAGTTGGTAGAAATCTGCCAAATGTATGCTTTACATTTTCCTCTTGTTAAGAAAAACCAAACTAGAACACGAAAGTAGAATAAGAAATATTGGAATTTTTGTAAAATGGCACGGTCATAGTACAAAGGCGACCCATTTAAGTTCACGAATGCAATTATGACATGAATTTGTATCTAGAAAAGCATCATCCATCATAAACAAAAAGGCTCAAAGAAAAAAATCTTGGAAATCTTTTCCGGGTCTTAATGAGAATTTAAAGACTCAGAAGAGATGAGATTTTATTAAGCACACAGAATATTTCCTTTTCTTTTTCTTTGTATTTGTTTTATTTTCATCGGACGCTCTATATTTGTCAGTATCGGTCGACTCGGACAATTAGGACCGGTACCTTCCATACAAATCCAAATTCAAGTTTATGGTCCTATTAGAAAAACTTTTTTGATATTTGCATTACCGAACTGGAATTTGAAAACTATAAGTCTCTGACTCATATCCACTAAACGTGTCAATTTCAGGACCATAGAATTACTAGCTTCCATACAAATGCAAATTCAAATTTATGTTCTTATTAGAAAAACTTTGTGTCATCTGTACTATAGAATTGCAATGTGGAGATTATAGGTCTTTGAGCCATGTCCACTGACCCTAGGATTACTGGATCGAGGAAGATGTTCCATACAAACCTCGATTCAAATTCATGTTTTTAGAATAAAAACTATTTTGGTGTTTGTAAAATCGAACAAAAATTTGTCTGATCCATATTTACAAACTATGTAAATTTCAAGATCTTAAGATTACTGGATGGTATAGCTCCCATACAAATATCGATTCAAATTCTTATTCTTATTAGAAAAACTTTTATGTTTTTTGTATTAGAGAACTGAAATTTTTAAACTAAAAGTCTATAAGTCATGTCCACTAACCGTGTAAATTTCATGATCCTAAGATTACTGGAACGTATAGCTCCCATACAAACACCGATACAAATTCATGTTCTTATAAGAAAAACTTGTTAGTTTATTTGTATTCTCGAATTGAAATTGTGTATAAGTGTCTGATCCATATTCACCAACCATGAAAATTTCAAGGCCTAAAGATTACTGGATCGTATGGCTTCCTTTATTCAAATCGTTTTGATAATTTAATCTAATAATATAAATAATAATTTCTTGCATAGTCTTTCTAGACTTCTGAAAAATAGTATTTCTGAAAAATTTGGATTGAATCGGACCACTGGAGAAAACGCTATTGGTTTTCATTTCTTGATTCTTGGTTTTAAAAATCATTAATTCTTTAAATATTACGAATTTAGTCTTGGCATAAAAGTGCCGGGAAATCTAAAAAAAAAAGTGAGTAAAGTATATGTTGTAACTAGTTGAATGTTTTGATTTAGTTGTCAAAAATATTGTAATTTAAATCTTGACTTGGAATCAGAATTATATCTATATTTATAGAAAAACAAAAAAAACCGATCGCATTAAAAAATTTTCCAAATCTTATAAAGTGAAAAACATTAATTCACACCAATGGGTAAAGAAGAAGATGCTGAAAATTCATTATCCTCAGGGTCCAGTGGAAGCCAGTTGCCAGTACATCAATCCCCGAATGCAAGTACTCTCGAATTTTTGGCACGTAATGCTGTTGCAGGAGGTTTATCGCGCCTAATAGCTCAACTAAGCAACGTGGAATCCCCGATAAAAAAGAAAAGCAGCCCTGCAGCTAAACCCAAGTGCAGTACAAAAAGCAAGCCCAAGCTGAAGGCAGATAAAAAAGAGCGTCCACTTTTAAGTAATCCCTATTTTAATTTCTTAAAAGCTTTTCGCGCGCGACATTCTAATGAGCCCCAAGGTAAGGAGCTAGTCGAAAGGCGGCAATGGTGTGGAACCAATTAAATGAAACGCAACGTGGACTTTTTAGACTGGTAAGACAAAGTATTTGGGTGTATAGGCGGCTCTAATCTGAATAATTTTTGTCATATTCTGAAACTTAGGAGAATTTGCAACGACTTGGGGCTACTCCACTATCGGTTCTTAATCACTTATCACAAAAACTATGCAATTCGAAAAGTGTTCCAAAGCGGCGATCAACCTCAAAAAGAAAGGGCGGAAGCTGTGCCCTCCGCAAAAAGCGATCACGTCGCGTAAAACGAAGCACCAACAAAAAGAAAAGGTCATCTTGTCGACCAAAACGCCGCTCAAGCATGCGTCGACCGAAGAAGCGCTCATGCAGCCGTCGCCCAAAGCGGCGCTCAAGCAGCCGTCGCCCGAAGAAGCGCTCTTGCAAACCCAAGAAGCGAGTCAGCCGCAAAAAACCGAAGTGTAGACCTCGTTGCTAAGTAAATGCTACGCATTGTAGCATCATTCGAAAATAACATATTCCAACTAAACATTGAGTAGATCTATAGATTTCTGTGAGTAACGTTCTAAGTTTGTCATTTTGTGAGAGTTTTTTAATTGTTAGAGCAGACAGTTGGAATTTTAATAATTTTCGGATGTGGTGTTCCTGATCGATATAAACCAAAAAAAAAAATAGCTACTAGTTTATCCATTTTGTTACACAATATCGGCATATTTATTACATGATAGTCAAAAACATAAAGAAAAAAAAATTGTAAATAATAGATTCCAGTTCCTCATCTTAGTCCATTTTCTTACACAATATCGGCATATTTATTACATGATATTCAAAAACAAAAAAATTGTATATTCTAATGTTCTTCTATTTTGTTACTCAATATCGGCATATTTATTACATGATAATCAAAAAAAAAAAAATTATATTTATTTAATAAAATCTAAAAATTGTGATTGAATAGTTTCTTTAGCGAAATCTTTATTTACCAGATATCGTCGGCAGCCAGTTTATTTTACTATCTTTAAGTCGAACCTCGTGTTAGAGGAAGTTAGATTGTTAGATGGATTATGTGTATAAGTGGTGCTACTGATCGATATTTTGATAAAAAAAATAATGAAAATTAAAAATTAAATAAAATTTAAAAATTGCAAATGAAAACTTGCTTTACTGACTTCCTTATTTGTCAGACACCATCGTAGATTATTTTCTTGACGTTTATTGTATGTAATTCTTATATCAAGCTCAACTTGAGTTTTTTTATTATCTTCACGCAGTAAATGGTGTTATAAGTTTGTTATGAAGTTTGTAACAGACAGAAGAAGATATAAGACACCCCATAACGTAAAAGTAAGCCATATCCGTCTTTCCGTCTGTATGAATGCAAGCTAGACCCGTGGTTTTTGAGCTAGAAGTTTTCTTCACCAGACACTGCATCCGATTCTGGCAACTAGGATGGGTACCTCCTATACAAACACAAACTCTAATTCATATTTTTATTAGAACAACATTTTTGTTTTGTAATTTATCGAATTGAAATTTCGATAGCATAAGACTCGGATCAAATTTAATCTTATCATGCACATTTCAAGGGCCTAGGATTACTGGATTGCATCGCTCCCATACAAATCCCGATTCAAAATCATATTATAATTAGAAAAATTATTTTGTTTTGTAAAATTTCGATATGATAAGTGTCTGATCAATATTTATTTATCATAAAAATTTCAAAACCTTAGGATTATTGGATCGAATAGCTCCCAAACAAACCTCGATTCAAAATCATGTTCTAATTAGAATTTTCTTTTTTTGTTTTGTGTCAATCGAATTGAAATTTCGATAGCATAAGACTCGGATCAAATCTAATCTTATCATGCACATTTCAAGGGCCTAGGATTACTGGATTGCATCGCTCCCATACAAACCCCGAATCAAAATCATGTTATAATTAGAATTTTTTTTTTGTTTTGTGTCTAATCGAATTAAAATTTCGATATTAAAAGTGTCTGATCGATATTTATTTTTCATAAAAAATTCAAAACCCGAGGATTATTGGATCGAATAGCTTGCATATAAATATTTCGGTCTCAATGCTGAAATGCTGTATGTATACTGACTCTACCCTAAGCATAAGTCTCAAAACAATAGTGTAAAAGCAAAAAACGTTTCCTAGAAATGAGCGAAGAGTATAACAACTTCGGCATAGCCGAGGTTATATGGGTTTGATATATATTTTCTGCCCAAATGATTGAAAAATTGTAGGCAAAAGAAAAACTATGAATATGAACGCACTTAAAACTCTGCATAAAAGAACCCCCCTTTTTTTTTTGCGTTCAAGTCCCTTTGGCTTGTGCATACGTTTACCACAAACTCACTCACTCACTCACTCACTCATTCTGACTTTAACCAACATCAATACCAAACTCAACTCTCTGTTAACTTTTGCCTTCTATCTACCAGTTGGCTATGTTCCTTTTACTATCACAATATACATATTCCCTAGTTACTTTTTTCTTCATATTGCGGACTATTTTTAGAGCAAATTTTACAACTCACAAGCCTGCAATATATTTTTCACAATTTTTCATAATTTTTTACATTTTTTTTTCCCAACATTTTTTTTTCGCTTTCGCGTACTTTTTGTTCTCTTGTAAATTTTTTCATATTTCGTTTTGCTTTTTTGTAACATACTTTTTTTTATGTGTAGTAGGGTATACATATGTGCGTGTGTGTATGTGTAGTGCGTTATTTTTGTCGTTGTGGTTCTTGTTGTTCTTATTGTTGGTTTCCTAGTAGTTCGTGTTTTGTTTGTTTGCTTTTATAAAAAATTGGTTAAGTGTTGCATAGTTATAGGCACTTTACAGCAGCTGCTCAGTCATTCGTACGCTCTTTCGCTGCGTTGCTCTGCTTTGCTTTTGTTGATTGTTCCTGGTTTTTTTTGTTTTTTTTTTTTGTTGTTTTTATTTTTGTTATTCTTGTTGTTATAGGTTTATAGCTTTAGGCTGTTGGCTTTTGCCTAGTCTGGGTTGTGTGCTATATAAAAATACCACGTATGTAAAAGTATATTTACTTGATTTTTCTTTTTGTTTAGTTTATTTTTAGGCTGCCATTTCAAATGTTGTTTATCCCTAAAAGCTCGCTTGCGGGTAAAATAACAACACAAGTAACAATAACACAACTAAAACAGGCCACACAAAAACAAAAAAGAGAACAAAAAAGAAATGTGCAATAATTTCAAAAATATTCAAAAGACCAAATAAACTAAATGTATACAATGAAAGTATAATAGCCTTTTAGGCACATATATGTATATATATATATATATATATATATATTTTTAATATTTTCCCAAAGCTTCAATGCTGTTTTGTGTCAATTGATGTTTAAATAGTTTTGTTGTTGGTTCTTATTTTTGTTTTGTTTTTTTTTTTTTTGATGAAAATTGAGTCAAGTTGGTTTTACAATATTGTTTGTTCCCCCTTTCCTTTTGTTACATTAAAAGCTAAAATATTGTATAAATTGTACTCACTTATATTACCACTTGGAATGTATACGTTGCCCGATGGTGTTCGTACCAAACACGATGGTTCAAAATCAACGCCCAAATCATTTGGATTATTACTACCGACACCGGCAATTAAACGACCACCGCCATTATTCATGCGACTCATTGTTGGATTACGCGGTGGTACATCCGGTGGTGCTGTTGGCGTAACGCCTTCCAAGAGAAAGCCTAAAAATATGCAAAATACAATTGTTAAGTTTGTATTTATTATTAAAGATACAACTACAATACTATTTATTATCTTTGCTATAAATTTTTTAAAAATAATAATTCTAGATTGCTTCTAAATGATTGTTTAAATATTTGAGAGTCTCCACTTAACTCTCTCTCTCCCTCTCTCTCCTCTCTCTCTCTATTCCTTTACAATAAATCTTTCTTTCTACCTTCATAGTAAGTATTTATCTCTTCGTGTCTGTGGTTCTTTGGATTGTAATCATTTCATGCTTCAGCTGATGAAATACCATTACATTTTGTGTGTGGGTCTGTGTATGTGTGTGTGTACTGCACCAACAAAAAGACAACTGACTAACAATAAGGACCACACAAATTCATACACACTGAAACAGGACAAGTGAAATGAAGATAAGCTGCTTATCGTCGTCATTGCCATTTCGTTGTTTCGCCTGTTGACGATGACGACAATTTCTCGTCGTTTCGTTTATATTGCGAATTCAGTTTCACTCATATTGTCCTGTGTATCTTCTCTGTTCCACCATCCGTCGGTTTGTCTGGCCATCTGTATCTTTTGGTCTATTCCACTGTTGTTCCATAGTTTCATTACTTTTTTTTTTTGTTAGTATTTGAGTGAGTGTGTAAGTGAGTGTGTAAGTGCGTGTGTGTGCGTGTATGTGTGGTTAGTCATTCTCGTTGAGCTTTTGACTTAACTTTGCCTGCCTTCTGAACAATTCACAACCATTTGGCAATCGCAGTCGCAGTCGCAGCCTTAGTCACAGTAACAGTAGCAGTTTGTTGATGATGACGACTATAACATTGGCATCTATAATCGTTATCCTTTGGGTCATAGCCATTTCTAACAATTGACATTTTTGTTAGAACGCAGTAATACTTTTCTCCCCCCTCTATTTTCACCATTTGATTTTCTCTTATTTTGATTCTTTAATATTAAGTAAACTATTCAAAGTGTGTTTATTGTTCTTCATGTTGTTTTTACTATTGTTGATGTTTGTATATGTGTGTGTGTGTGTGTGTATATCTCACACAATTGTCCAATAATAATGATGCTTAAGTAATGCCATACACACATCTATCTACATCTGCTTCCCTTTGGCTATGTATGTATGTGTTTCACTTTTTGGTTTTTCTTCTTCTTTAATGTATTTAAATGTTATGGTTTCCCTATGTAAATGTTACAGCTATTCAACTAACTTTTATTCCGGTAAAGAAAAATAACAATAGCAACAAAAATAGCATGAATAACAACAACAACACAACAGCAATAGCAACAGTAAAAGCTAAAATTGCGAAATGTTCACAAAAATAATTTGGTTAAAATGTTTATTTGAATATGTATAAATTTTGGCTTATGTGGCTTATGTGTGTGTACAGTATATAGTAGTTTGTATCTCATGTCTAAGTGTTAAAAGTTGACCAAAAGTAACGTGCTTTAAGCATATTTAAGAGTTCAAGAGTTAGACAAATTGATAGGAAATGAAATTTAATTAAAGTTAAATATAAATACACAAAAAAGAAAATATAGAGACACTTTCAAACATTTTCCAATTATAAATGTATTTTTATTAAAAATAAAAGAAAACCAATAAATTGAATGTTTAGAATGTTTTAAACTTAAAAATGATTAACTTAAACATGAATACAATAGCGCAATATCACTTAGTATCAAGCTCCTCATTTATAAGCAAGTGATGGCCTCTGTCTGGCGCTATGGCACACATATATGAGAATCCATAGCTGTGTACAATGTTTCTAGGATTCAAGCCTGCGAAAAAATAAAAAAGGAAACCCTCGCATATCTGGATTTCCGTGGTATGAGAAAAACATAACACTTCACCGAGACCTGAACACATCAACAGTGTTAGATGAAATAAACTTCCACAACCATTGTCATCCAAACCCACTGGATACCTCACTTTTCTCACTAGGAGAGCATAAATTCTACAACAAAATAATGCCCATTTTTTTGTGCGTCTCTCAGGAATCACCGCACTTTGATTTTCGTTACATTTCATTTTTATATTTTCGATTTAAAAAAAAATACAAAATATTCCCAATGCAGGACTCGAACCCCACGCCCTCGGTTTGCAAGTCTTACTCTCTAACCACTACTCCACGGAGATATTTCAATTGTATTTGCCTAAATAGCTCCAATATAGTAATAACATCGTAAAAATTTTGATTTCCGTCACATTTAATTTTCATAATTTTTGGATTTACTCCCCTTCGGTAAAGAAGTTTCACTTCAAAAATCCTAGAACACTGTTTTGCGCCACATTTGTTAATGAACTTAAGATCGAGTATCATAATAAGTAGCTCAAGGAAGTGGTGAAATCCTAACATGGAATTGGGAAGACTTGCGTCCCTTATCGCAAGTGTTTGCTTCTGATTTTTTCGAATTTGTTACTTGCACTTAAAAACTAACAATTCAATGCAACCAGAATAACAACAGAACAAAGTTGATATAGTTGTTGTTGCGCCGATTGCTGGAAACTACTTTTATTGGGTTTGTCAACTACCCTATGATTGTCTTGTTTTTGTTACAGTCTTTTGTGTGTGTTTTGATTTAATACTTAGAATTGACTAATTTTAATTATAATCCTGCTCCCTACACTAAGTTTTCCAATAATTTTATTAATTTTCAATTCATTCATATCAAATGTTTCTCTTCAATGTCTTTACGGCTACCTTGAAAATGTTTGCCCCATTAACAACAGTGAAGCTATCATATGAAAATTCAATATTCATTGGTCTATTAAAACTGTGATCATTTTAAAGAAATACTAAAAGGATATTGTACATTTTTTTTTAAATGAAAAGCTTATTTGCTTTCATATAAATATATAGTCAAAACCATTGCAAGAGCTATATAAAAAAGTATCTATCTATCTACTATCTGTACCTGTGTGATCAGAAAGCTTCCGAAGGTATTTCTTTAAAATTGCAAGATTTTTTATTAAAATTTATAGCAAGAAAATTGTTTTCTCAAATTCTCATTTCTGCTTTCAATCATAAAAAAAAAAAAAAATAAATACATAAGGACAAAACCTTGATTAAATCTCTTAATTAAGCTGACGATTCAACGAATTTGGCGTTCACAAATAAGATTATTTAACTCAGCATAGAAAATTAATTTTCTCTTTTTCTATTTTTCTCCAAAAAGAAAAATTTACATGAAGTAAGCAAAACAGAGAAAAAAAAAAAAAAAAGGAAAAAAAATACAAATATATGAAAAGCCAACAAAAAAATTAGCAAACGCAGACAATTTGAAAAATGAAAATTGTATAAAAAAGCTCTGAAATGAAAAGGAAAAAGAGAAAATTCAATTTGCTTACTAAATTTCAACGAGAAAAGGAGGCTTATTGCTTATACTAAGTATAAATGTCTGTCTATCTGTCTGTCTGTTGATCTGCCGGTCTGGGTGTATGCCTTTGCCTTTGTCCTGTGCGAAAGCAGGAAGCGGATGTACATGACAAGAACGAGCTGTCCGCATATATTTACAAACACTCACACACAGATACTTACATACATACACTACTATACAGTAGAGGCGTCATCTAATAAATTTCCAAAAAGCATTTGTATTCATTCGCATAGAAAATTTTAAGCTCATTTATAGGCTTAAATAAAAAATTCCTCATCGTCCTCATCATCCTTTTACCCTCGCATTACTTTTCACTGAAATTTTACTTGATTTGGTTTTCATTTTTTTTTCCAGGGAGAAAGAAACTTTTTAATGCCAAAAGCAAATGACAAAAATTCTTGGTTCCGGAGCACAGATTTAAGTGTATGGGAAATGGGAAAGAAACACAAACAGTGTCTGTGTGTGAATTGCGAATGAAAGTAGACAAAGTCTTTTATAGTAAATTAGTAAATGAGAGAATGAGAATCTAAAAGTGGATTTCTATATGCCGCGCAATAGTGTTATGTCCTGCTTTAGTTTGATATGTTTGTGCGACGAGTGGCATTTTCATTTGCCGCATAATCGCATTGCAAGCGCTTAACTAATACGCAGGCAGGCAGGCAGGCAGCCAGCCACAGGATGGTTGACAGGCAGTCAGAAGATACTCACTTACATCAAGTGGATAAAATTTGGTTTATACTTATTTTTTTTTTTGGTCAGTTGACGCGAGCGACCACCAGCCCCAAAAAGGCAGCAATAAACAGTTTCTTTGTTGTAACATTTTTTGTGTGCGGCTGCCGCAACGATAATACACTGAGAAAAAAAACTTTTGGTTTTCTTTATTTGATGGTTGTTTATTTTATTTTGTTTAAAATTTAAGCTGCGGAAAATATGACACCCAACAAGGCTGACTGCCTTGGTCCCACACACAACAAACTGTTGAGAACAAAAAAGGCATCATATCACGACGACGCCATGTCACAAGTGTATAAAACATGACAAGCCTCAGGCATCGGATTTTCGCTATAATGAAGCAAATTTTCCTCGAGGATATAGCAAGTCTGGATGATGTCCGTCTAGCCAAGCTGAATGATTTTCTTCTTTTCAACCTCTACCATCACCATTTGGTATAAACGATTGAATTTGATTGTTTTGGTTGGATAGTTTTGGCAGCTTCCAACAAGTGCCTGTTAGCAAAGATAATATCACGCGATTAAATACAGGCAAAATTTAAAAAAATTGAACTAAAATCGTATTAAAACAGAAAAATATAAGAAAGTGTGGATAAAATGAATTTACAGTTGATTTAGAGCTTCTTTGTCCATTTGATCATACAAAATCAAACGGAAAAGGATTTTTTCCTTAACATTGCAACAGATTCAAAATTAGATTCGCTTCTATAAAATTAAATTCTAGAATATTTGCAATTGCCTGCACAAAACCATAAAAATTTTATTAAGTATTGTGCAATATTTATTCATATTTTGTAGCAACAGTTTATTGTTACAACAACGAAAATGAAAATGATGCCATCACGGACTAAATATGTGTAGCAAAGAAAGTCAAGTGTGACAATATTGGATGAAATGCTGAGTTGCGAAAAATATTTGGCATATAAAAAAGATTGAAGACAATCAGCATTGATGATGATTTTAAATAGACGGAGAAAGTAATTTCGGTGGTAAGGAGGAAAAAAGTGTACACGATTCACCAATCGTTGATTCGAGAGAATTGAAAATTTCGTATGCTAAAGAAAAGGTTTCATGTGCTAAATGCAATCTAAGAGGATTACTAGAATTGGGTTTTATAGTTATGTTAATTTATTTCATTATTTGTTATGAGAGGTTATGATTCATTCGGCCACTAGTTCGTACGCTCTTCGTAAAAACACACATCAGTAAAACATTTTTTATCACTCTGTTACTCATGCTTAAACATTCATCCTCTACGATGCACGCGGGCACGCACAAGACAATGCGTCTTCCCACTACGTCTCTGAATCATCATCACATTTTGATTTTAGTCACATTTCATTTTCATATTTTTTAAATTTACTCCCCTTCGCTAAAGTAGTTTCACTTTAAAAATCTCTTGATAAAAATGAGTTATAATTTGTTGATTGATTAAT